>CM041199.1:11182225-11183602 GCA_023078555.1 Ulva prolifera | reverse complement strand
TTGAACCACCTCAAGTCGCTCCCACCATGCACTGCTCAGTCTTGCTCAAATTGCTTACTACTATACAAAAATACACTCAACATTCACCATCAAATCGACACTAGCTGGTATATACTTGCTCACTGCACAATTGAACGTGGCCTGATCGAGTGGAGGTCTGCTCCTTCGCCAAGTCTGCTCCTGCATACCAGAGATGATATGACGCCTTGTTGCACAGACCAAGGCATCTACGGGGTAAAAATTCACGGAAAGAAAATAATGAAGGTGCAAGGTGGCATTCAGAGATGCAAGACAGTGTATGCACACCTGCCATGCTAGGCTTACTGCATCGGTCTTGTCAGGTATCCAAAGCTGTGGCCATTGCCATCCTGCATGCGATCAGTTTTTTCATAATCAAAGCATCTTAGTATGAAATGAGTCTATCGATCGACTGAACACATCAGCAAGCTATCGGGGCAGCAGCGAACCATTTGGACCATCAGGCCAGTTCGGTCAGCAGATATATGATGCATGTCCTCATTGTGGCTGTACTGATTGTCGATGCCTCAATCTCTGTATGTTGCAAT
Organism: Ulva prolifera; assembly: GCA_023078555.1. Lineage (NCBI taxonomy): Eukaryota > Viridiplantae > Chlorophyta > Ulvophyceae > Ulvales > Ulvaceae > Ulva > Ulva prolifera. The sequence goes on along the minus strand of CM041199.1, from coordinate 11,183,036 downwards.
CTGTGTGCTGGTTGTAGACCTACATGAGCAAGTATTCCTGAGACGTCCAGAGCTGGCAGCCATCCGTGTCAGGACATCAGCTACAACAGCCAGGCGTTGTGACCATTTACAGCAAATGTATCAGAATCATGTGACCGACCGTTTGTGCTAAAGCTGCAACGAAAAGTCAATTGCTAGCTTGACAGTCTCAGAACGAACCTCTGCTCAACAAAGGTCTCTGATTGAAGTTGAAAATTACACATTGACTGTCGACATCGGATCTGTGTCTCAAGTTGGAGAGGTGTAGCAAGTGCACCTGCACGCAGGCACAGCTCTTGACATCAGGCAAACGCTTCGAGGTATGCACCATTTCAAGACAATCCATGGAACAGAAAGAGTCTAATCAACGTCACTCACGCGAACACAAGCTCGCCCTTGTCTTCGCCGGGCTCGGGGCCTGCTCGAGGGGCTTGATCAACAACGAGTGCTCGTGAAATTTGCGTGACGTCATCAATTTGCTGTACAGCACAGTGTACAGACATAAAAGATATTAGACCATGGAGGATAAAGTAATACATACTTGCGAAACGATCTACGCCATCGGTGAATGCAGATCACCTAGTTATACTGCAACGGGGAGCTGCAACTGACACGGCGACATGCAAGAGCTGATCGACGCAGCATCACAAGCCTCCCTAACGCGCCGAAGGTTAAATATCCACTTCAGAAAGTAATCATGTTTCGTAGCGACGGCTGCCTGCAGGCGACGCTACCGCAAGTACTACACGCGAATGCTGTGTCCTGGCCGTTATCTGTCCATGCAATCGCTTCG
>CM041199.1:11164725-11177225 GCA_023078555.1 Ulva prolifera | reverse complement strand
CATGGCGACGTACCTTTTGATGCGCGGGGGGTTGCGTGGCTACAACCAAGTCCATTCACATGGGTTGGTGGAAAGTGTGCACTTTTGCACCACACCACTCCATGGTGTCTGCAGAAAATACGCAATGAATGATGGACATCCCATACCCCCCAAAATCTTGGAATGTTGATGGCGACGTACCTTTTGCTGTGCGGGGGGTTGCGTGGCTACAACCAAGTCCATTCACATGGTTGGTGAAAAGTGGCACTTTTGTTCCACGCCACTCCTAGGAGTTAGCAACAACTGTGCAATGCATACTTGACGTCCTAGATCTTTCAGAATCAAAGGATGTTTCTGGCAACTTCCCTATGGTGCGCGGGGGTATGCTTGTCTATAGCCAAGTCCATTCACAAGGTTGGTGAAAAGTGTGCACTTTTGCCCCACGCCACTCCCGGGAGTCAGCAGCAAATATGCAATGAATGATAATCATCCCATACCCTCCAACATCTTGGAATGTTCATGGCGACGTACCTTTTGATGCGCGGGGGGTTGCGTGGCTACAACCAAGTCCATTCACATGGTTGGTGAAAGTGTGCACTTTTGCCCCACGCCACTCCTGGGAGTCAGCAGCAAATATGCAATGAATGATAATCATCCCTACCCCCCACATCTTGGAATGTTCATGGCGACGTACCTTTGATGCGCGGGGGGTTGCGTGGCTACAACCAAGTCCATTCACATGGTTGGTGAAAAGTGTGCACTTTTGCCCCACGCCACTCCTGGGAGTCAGCAGCAAATATGCAATGAATGATAATCATCCCATACCCCCCAACATCTTGGAATGTTCATGGCGACGTACCTTTTGATGCGCGGGGGGTTGCGTGGCTACAACCAAGTCCATTCACATGGGTTGGTGGAAAGTGTGCACTTTTGCACCACACCACTCCATGGTGTCTGCAGAAAATACGCAATGAATGATGGACATCCCATACCCCCCAACATCTTGGAATGTTGATGGCGATGTACCTTTTGATGCGCGGGGGGTTGCGTGGCTACAACCAAGTCCATTCACATGGGTTGGTGGAAAGTGTACACTTTTGCACCACACCACGCCATGGTGTCTGCAGAAAATACGCAATGAATGATGGACATCCCATACCCCCAACATCTTGGAATGTTGATGGCAACGTACCTTTTGCTGCGCGGTGGTTGCGTGGGCTACAACCAAGTCCATTCACATGGGTTGGTGGAAAGTGTGCATTTTTGCACCACACCACTCATGGTGTCTGCAGAAAATACGCAATGAATGATGGACATCTCATACCCCCCAACATCTTTGAATGTTCATGGCGACGTACCTTTTGATGCGCGGGGGTTGCGTGGCTACAACCAAGTCCATTCACATGGGTTGGTGGAAAGTGTGCATTTTTGCACCACACCACGCCATGGTGTCTGCAGAAAATACGCAATGAATGATGGACATCCCATACCCCCCAACATCTTTGAATGTTCATGGCGACGTACCTTTTGATGCGCGGGGGGTTGCGTGGCTACAACCAAGTGCATTCACATGGGTTGGTGGAAAGTGTGCACTTTTGCACCACACCACGCCATGGTGTCTGCAGAAAATACGCAATGAATGATGGACATCCCATACCCCCCAACATCTTGGAATGTTCATGTCGACCGTACCTTTTTGATGCGGCGGGGGGTGCGTGGCTACAACCAAGTCCATTCACATGGGTTGGTGGAAAGTGTGCACTTTTGCACCACACCACTCCATGGTGTCTGCAGAAAATACGCAATGGATGATGGACATCCCATACCCCCCAACATCTTGGAATGTTCATGGGGACGTACCTTTTGATGCGCGGGGGGTTGCGTGGCTACAACCAAGTCCATTCACATGGGTTGGTGGAAAGTGTGACACTTTTGCACCACACCACTCCATGGTGGTCTGCAGAAAATACGCAATGAATGATGGACATCCCATACCCCCCAACATCTTGGAATGTTGATGGCGACGTACCTTTTGATGCGCAGGGGGTGCGTGGGTACAACCAAGTCCATTCACATGGGTTGGTGGAAAATGTGCACTTTTGCACCACACCACGCCATGGTGTCTGCAGAAATACGCAATGAATGATGGACATCCCATACCCCCCCAAAATCTTGGAATGTTGATGGCGACGTACCTTTTGCTGTGCGGGGGGTTGCGTGGATACAACCAAGTCCATTCACATGGTTGGTGAAAAGTGTGCACTTTTGTTCCACGCCACTCCTAGGAGTTAGCAACAACTGTGCAATGCATACTTGACGTCCTAGATCTTTCAGAATCAAAGGATGTTTCTGGCAACTTCCCTATGGTGCGCGGGGGTATGCTTGTCTATAGCCAAGTCCATTCACAAGGTTGGTGAAAAGTGTGCACTTTTGCCCCACGCCACTCCCGGGAGTCAGCAGCAAATATGCAATGAATGATAATCATCCCCATACCCTCCAACATCTTGGAATGTTCATGGCGACGTACCTTTTGATGCGCGGGGGGTTGCGTTGGCTACAAACCAAGTCCATTCACATGGTTGGTGAAAAGTGTGCACTTTTGCCCCACGCCACTCCTGGGAGTCAGCAGCAAATATGCAATGAATGATAATCATCCCATACCCCCCCAACATCTTGGAATGTTCATGGCGACGTACCTTTTGATGCGCGGGGGGTTGCGTGGCTACAACCAAGTCCATTCACATGGGTTGGTGGAAAGTGTGCACTTTTGCACCACACCACTCCATGGTGTCTGCAGAAAATACGCAATGAATGATGGACATCCCACACCCCCCAACATCTTGGAATGTTGATGGCGATGTACCTTTTGATGCGCGGGGGGTTGCGTGGCTACACCCAAGTCCATTCACATGGGTTGGTGGAAAGTGTACACTTTTGCACCACACCACGCCATGGTGTCTGCAGAGAAAATACGCAATGAATGATGGACATCCCATACCCCCCAACATCTTGGAATGTTGATGGCAACGTACCTTTTGCTGCGCGGGTGGTTGCGTGGCTACAACCAAGTCCATTCACATGGGTTGGTGGAAAGTGTGCATTTTTGCACCACACCACTCCATGGTGTCTGCAGAAAATACGCAATGAATGATGGACATCTCATACCCCCCAACATCTTTGAATGTTCATGGCGACGTACCTTTTGATGCGCGGGGGGGTTGCGTGGCTACAACCAAGTCCATTTACATGGGTTGGTGGAAAGTTTGCATTTTTGCACCACACCACGCCATGGTGTCTGCAGAAAATACGCAATGAATGATGGACATCCCATACCCCCCAACATCTTTGAATGTTCATGTCGACGTACCTTTTGATGCGCGGGGGGTTGCGTGGCTACAACCAAGTCCATTCACATGGGTTGGTGGAAAGTGTGCACTTTTGCATTACACCACTCCATGGTGTCTGCCAGAAAATACGCAATGAATGATGGACATCCCATTACCCCCCAACATCTTGGAATGTTCATGTAGTCGTACCTTTGATGTGCGGGGGGTTGCGTGGCTTGCAACCAAGTCCGTTCACATGGGTTGGTGGAAAGTGTGCCACTTTTGCATTACACCCACTCCATGGTGTCTGCAGAAAATACGCAATGAATGATGGACATCCCATACCCCCCAACATCTTGGAATGTGCATGTCATCGTACCTTTGATGTGCGGGGGGTTGCGTGGCTGCAACCAAGTCCGTTCACATGGGTTGGTGGAAAGTGTGCACTTTTGCATTACACCACTCCATGGTGTCTGCAGAAAATACGCAATGAATGATGGACATCCCATACCCCCCAACATCTTGGAATGTTGATGGCGACGTACCTTTTGCTGCGCGGGGGGGTTGCGTGGCTACAACCAAGTCCATTCACATGGTTGGTGAAAAGTGTGCACTTTTGTTCCACGCCACTCCTGGAAGTTAGCAACAACTGTGAAATGCATACTTGACGTCCTAGATCTTTCAGAATCAAAGGATGTTTCTGGCAACTTCCCTATGGTGCGCGGGGGTATGCTTGTCTATAGCCAAGTCCATTCACATGGTTGGTGAAAAGTGTGCACTTTTGCCCCACGCCACTCCTGGGAGTCACCAGCAAATATGCAATGAATGATAATCATCCCATACCCCCCAACATCTTGGAATGTTCATGGCGACGTACCTTTTCATGCGCGGGGGGTTGCGTGGCTACAACCAAGTCCATTCACATGGGTTGGTGGAAAGTGTGCACTTTTGCACCACACCACTCCATGGTGTCTGCAGAAAATACGCAATGGATGATGGACATCCCATACCCCCCAACATCTTTGAATGTTCATGGGGACGTACCTTTTGATGCGCGGGGGGTTGCGTGGCTACAACCAAGTCCATTCACATGGGTTGGTGGAAAGTGTGCACTTTTGCACCACACCACTCCATGGTGTCTGCAGAAAATACGCAATGAATGATGGACATCCCACACCCCCCAACATCTTGGAATGTTGATGGCGACGTACCTTTTGATGCGCAGGGGGTGCGTGGGTACAACCAAGTCCATTCACATGGGTGGTGGAAAATGTGCACTTTTGCACCACACCACGCCATGGTGTCTGCAGAAAATACGCAATGAATGATGGACATCCCATACCCCCCAAAATCTTGGAATGTTGATGGCGACGTACCTTTTGCTGCGCGGGGGGTTGCGTGGCTACAACCAAGTCCATTCACATGGTTGGTGAAAAGTGTGCACTTTTGTTCCACGCCACTCCTAGGAGTTAGCAACAACTGTGCAATGCATACTTGACGTCCTAGATCTTTCAGAATCAAAGGATGTTTCTGGCAACTTCCCTATGGTGCGCGGGGGTATGCTTGTCTATAGCCAAGTCCATTCACAAGGTTGGTGAAAAGTGTGCACTTTTGCCCCACGCCACTCCCGGGAGTCAGCAGCAAATATGCAATGAATGATAATCATCCCATACCCTCCAACATCTTGGAATGTTCATGGCGACGTACCTTTTGATGCGCGGGGGGTTGCGTGGCTACAACCAAGTCCATTCACATGGTTGGTGAAAAGTGTGCACTTTTGCCCCACGCCACTCCTGGGAGTCAGCAGCAAATATGCAATGAATGATAATCATCCCATACCCCCCCACATCTTGGAATGTTCATGGCGACGTACCTTTTGATGCGCGGGGGGTTGCGTGGCTACAACCAAGTCCATTCACATGGGTTGGTGGAAAGTGTGCACTTTTGCACCACACCACTCCATGGTGTCTGCAGAAAATACGCAATGAATGATGGACATCCCATACCCCCCCAACATCTTGAGATGTTGATGGCGATGTACCTTTTGATGCGCGGGGGGTTGCGTGGCTACAACCAAGTCCATTCACATGGGTTGGTGGAAAGTGTACACTTTTGCACCACACCACGCCATGGTGTCTGCAGAAAATACGCAATGAATGATGGACATCCCATACCCCCCCAACATCTTGGAATGTTGATGGCAACGTACCTTTTGCTGCGCGGGTGGTTGCGTGGCTACAACCAAGTCCATTCACATGGGTTGGTGGAAAGTGTGCATTTTTGCACCACACCACTCCATGGTGTCTGCAGAAAATACGCAATGAATGATGGACATCCCATACCCCCCAATATCTTGGAATGTTCATGGCGACGTACCTTTTGATGCGCGGGGGGTTGCGTGGCTACAACCAAGTCCATTCACATGGGTTGGTGGAAAGTGTGCACTTTTGCACCACACCACTCCATGGTGTCTGCAGAAAATACGCAATGAATGATGGACATCCCATACCCCCCAACATCTTGGAATGTTGATGGCGATGTACCTTTTGATGCGCGGGGGGTTGCGTGGCTACAACCAAGTCCATTCACATGGGTTGGTGGAAAGTGTACACTTTTGCACCACACCACTCCATGGTTGTCTGCAGAAAATACGCAATGAATGATGGACATCCCATACCCCCCAACATCTTGGAATGTTGATGGCAACGTACCTTTTGCTGCGCGGGGGGGTTGCGTAGCTACAAGCAAGTCCATTCACATGGTTGGTGAAAAGTGTGCACTTTTGTTCCACGCCACTCCTGGGAGTTAGCAACAACTGTGCAATGCATACTTGACGTCCTAGATCTTTCAGAATCAAAGGATGTTTCTGGCAACTTCCCTATGGTGCGCGGGGGTATGCTTGTCTATAGCCAAGTCCATTCACATGGTTGGTGAAAAGTGTGCACTTTTGCCCCACGCCACTCCTGGGAGTCAGCAGCAAATATGCAATGAATGATAATCATCCCATACCCCCCAACATCTTGGAATGTTCATGGCGACGTACCTTTTCATGCGCGGGGGGTTGCGTGGCTACAACCAAGTCCATTCACATGGGTTGGTGGAAAGTGTGCACTTTTGCATTACACCACTCCATGGTGTCTGCAGAAAATACGCAATGAATGATGGACATCCCATACCCTCCAACATCTTGGAATGTTGATGGCGACGTACCTTTTGCTGCGCGGGGGGTTGCGTGGCTACAACCAAGTCCATTCACATGGTTGGTGAAAAGTGTGCACTTTTGCCCCACGCCACTCGTGGGAGTCAGCAGCAAATATGCAATGAATGATAATCATCCCATACCCTCCAACATCTTGGAATGTTCATGGCGACGTACCTTTTGATGCGCGGGGGGTTGCGTGGCTACAACCAAGTCCATTCACATGGTTGGTGAAAAGTGTGCACTTTTGCCCCCACGCCACTCCTGGGAGTCAGCAGCAAATATGCAATGAATGATAATCATCCCATACCCCCCAACATCTTGGAATGTTCATGGCGACGTACCTTTTGATGCGCGGGGGGTTGCGTGGCTACAACCAAGTGCATTCACATGGGTTGGTGGAAAGTGTGCACTTTTGCACCACACCACTCCATGGTGTCTGCAGAAAATACGCAATGAATGATGGACATCCCATACCCCCCAACATCTTGGAATGTTGATGGCGATGTACCTTTTGATGCGCGGGGGGTTGCGTGGCTACAACCAAGTCCATTCACATGGGTTGGTGGAAAGTGTACACTTTTGCACCACACCACGCCATGGTGTCTGCAGAAAATACGCAATGAATGATGGACATCCCATACCCCCCAACATCTTGGAATGTTGATGGCAACGTACCTTTTGCTGCGCGGGTGGTTGCGTGGCTACAACCAAGTCCATTCACATGGGTTGGTGGAAAGTGTGCATTTTTGCACCCACACCACTCCATGGTGTCTGCAGAAAATACGCAATGAATGATGGACATCTCATACCCCCCAACATCTTTGAATGTTCATGGCGACGTACCTTTTGATGCGCGGGGGGTTGCGTGGCTACAACCAAGTCCATTCACATGGGTTGGTGGAAAGTGTGCATTTTGCACCACACCACGCCATGGTGTCTGCAGAAAATACGCAATGAATGATGGACATCCCATACCCCCCAACATCTTTGAATGTTCATGTCGACGTACCTTTTGATGCGCGGGGGGTTGCGTGGCTACAACCAAGTCCATTCACATGGGTTGGTGGAAAGTGTGCACTTTTGCATTACACCACTCCATGGTGTCTGCAGAAAATACGCAATGAATGATGGACATCCCATACCCCCCAACATCTTGGAATGTTCATGTAGTCGTACCTTTGATGTGCGGGGGGTTGCGTGGCTGCAACCAAGTCCGTTCACATGGGTTGGTGGAAAGTGTGCACTTTTGCATTACACCACTCCATGGTGTCTGCAGAAAATACGCAATGAATGATGGACATCCCATACCCCCCAACATCTTGGAATGTGCATGTCATCGTACCTTTGATGTGCGGGGGGTTGCGTGGCTGCAACCAAGTCCGTTCACATGGGTTGGTGGAAAGTGTGCACTTTTGCATTACACCACTCCATGGTGTCTGCAGAAAATACGCAATGAATGATGGACATCCCATACCCCCCAACATCTTGGAATGTTGATGGCGACGTACCTTTTGCTGCGCGGGGGGTTGCGTGGCTACAACCAAGTCCATTCACATGGTTGGTGAAAAGTGTGCACTTTTGTTCCACGCCACTCCTGGAAGTTAGCAACAACTGTGAAATGCATACTTGACGTCCTAGATCTTTCAGAATCAAAGGATGTTTCTGGCAACTTCCCTATGGTGCGCGGGGGTATGCTTGTCTATAGCCAAGTCCATTCACATGGTTGGTGAAAAGTGTGCACTTTTGCCCCACGCCACTCCTGGGAGTCACCCAGCAAATATGCAATGAATGATAATCATCCCATACCCCCCAACATCTTGGAATGTTCATGGCGACGTACCCTTTTCATGCGCGGGGGGTTGCGTGGCTACAACCAAGTCCATTCACATGGGTTGGTGGAAAGTGTGCACTTTTGCACCACACCACTCCATGGTGTCTGCAGAAAATACGCAATGGATGATGGACATCCCATACCCCCCAACATCTTTGAATGTTCATGGGGACGTACCTTTTGATGCGCGGGGGGTTGCGTGGCTACAACCAAGTCCATTTCACATGGGTTGGTGGAAAGTGTGCACTTTTGCACCACACCACTCCATGGTGTCTGCAGAAAATAACGCAATGATGATGGACATCCCATACCCCCCCAACATCTTGGAATGTTGATTGGCGACGATACCTTTTGATGCGCAGGGGGTGCGTGGGTACAACCAAGTCCATTCACATGGGTTGGTGGGAAAGTGTGCCACTTTTTGCACCAACCAACGCCATGGTGTCTGCAGAAAATACGCAATGAATGATGGACATACCATACCCCCCAAAATCTTGGAATGTTGATGGCGACGTACCTTTTGCTGCGCGGGGGGGTTGCGTGGCTACAACCAAGTCCATTCACATGGTTGGTGAAAAGTGTGCACTTTTGTTCACGCCACTCATAGGAGTTAGCAAACAACTGTGCAATGCATACTTGACGTCCTAGATCTTTCAGAATCAAAGGATGTTTCTGGCAACTTCCCTATGGTGCGCGGGGGTATGCTTGTCTATAGCCAAGTCCATTCACAAGGTTGGTGAAAAGTGTGCACTTTTGCCCCACGCCACTCCCGGGAGTCAGCAGCAAATATGCAATGAATGATAATCATCCCATACCCTCCAACATCTTGGAATGTTCATGGCGACGTACTTTGATGCGCGGGGGGTATGCGTGGCTACAACCAAGTCCATTCACATGGTTGGTAAAAGTGTGCACTTTGTTCCACGCCCACTCCTGGGAGTTAGCAACAACTGTGCAATGCATACTTGACGTCCTAGATCTTTCAGAATCAAAGGATGTTTCTGGCAACTTCCCTATGGTGCGCGGGGGTATGCTTGTCTATAGCCAAGTCCATTCACATGGTTGGGTGGAAAAAGTGTGCACTTTTGCCCCACGCCACTCCTGGGAGTCAGCAGCAAATATGCAATGAATGATAATCATCCCATACCCCCCAACATCTTGGAATGTTCATGGCGACGTACCTTTTCATGCGCGGGGGGTTGCGTGGCTACAACCAAGTCCATTCACATGGGTTGGTGGAAAGTGTGCACTTTTGCATACACCACTCCATGGGTCTGCAGAAAATACGCAATGAATGATGGACATCCCATACCCTCCAACATCTTGGAATGTTGATGGCGACGTACCTTTTGCTGCGCGGGGGGTTGCGTGCTACAACCAAGTCCATTCACATGGTTGGTGAAAAAGTGTGCACTTTTGCCCCACGCCACTCGTGGGAGTCAGCAGCAAATATGCAATGAATGATAATCATCCCATACCCTCCAACATCTTGGAATGTTCATGGCGACGTACCTTTTGATGCGCGGGGGGTTGCGTGGCTACAACCAAGTCCATTCACATGGTTGGTGAAAAGTGTGCACTTTTGCCCCACGCCACTCCTGGGAGTCAGCAGCAAATATGCAATGATGATAATCATCCCATACCCCCCAACATCTTGGAATGTTCATGTCGACGTACCTTTTGATGCGCGGGGGGTTGGGTGGCTACAACCAAGTCCATTCATATGGGTTGGTGGAAAGTGTGCACTTTTGCACCACACCACTCCATGGTGTCTGCAGAAATTACGCAATGAATGATGGACATCCCATACCCCCCAACATCTTGGAATGTTCATGTCATCGTACCTTTGATGTGCGGGGGGTTGCGTGGCTGCAACCAAGTCCGTTCACATGGGTTGGTGGAAAGTGTGCACTTTTGCATTACACCACTCCATGGTGTCTGCAGAAAATACGCAATGAATGATGGACATCCATACCCCCCAAAATCTTGGAATGTTGATGGCGACGTACCTTTTGCTGCGCGGGGGGTTGCGTGGCTACAACCAAGTCCATTCACATGGTTGTGAAAAGTGTGCACTTTTGTTCCACGCCACTCCTGGAAGTTAGCAACAACTGTGAAATGCATACTTGACGTCCTAGATCTTTCAGAATCAAAGGATGTTTCTGGCAAACTTCCCTATGGTGCGCGGGGGTATGCTTGTCTATAGCCAAGTCCATTCACATGGTTGGTGAAAGTGTGCACTTTTGCCCCACGCCACTCCTGGGAGTCAGCAGCAAATATGCAATGAATGATAATCATCCCATACCCCCCAACATCTTGGAATGTTCATGGCGACGTACCTTTTCATGCGCGGGGGGGTTGCGTGGCTACAACCAAGTCCATTCACATGGTTGGTGGAAAGTGTGCACTTTTGCACCACACCACTCCATGGTGTCTGCAGAAAATACGCAATGGATGATGGACATCCCATACCCCCCAACATCTTTGAATGTTCATGGGGACGTACCTTTTGATGCGCGGGGGGTTGCGTGGCTACAACCAAGTCCATTCACATGGGTTGGTGGAAAGTGTGCACTTTTGCACCACACCACTCCATGGTGTCTGCAGAAAATACGCAATGAATGATGGACATCCCATACCCCCCAACATCTTGGAATGTGATGGCGACGTACTTTTTGATGCGCAGGGGGTGGCGTGGGTACAACCAAGTCCATTCACATGGGTTGGTGGAAAATGTGCACTTTTGCACCACACCACGCCATGGTGTCTGCAGAAAATACGCAATGAATGATGGACATCCCATACCCCCCAAAATCTTGGAATATTGATGGCGACGTACCTTTTGCTGCGCGGGGGGTTGCGTGGCTACAACCAAGTCCATTCACATGGTTGGTGAAAAGTGTGCACTTTTGTTCCACGCCCACTTCTAGGATAGTTAGCAACAAACTGTGCAAGCATACTTGACGTCCTAGATCTTTCAGAATCAAAGGAATGTTTCTGGCAACTTCCTATGGTGCGCGGGGGTATGCTATGTCTATAGCCAAGTCCATTCACATGGTTGGTGAACAAGTGTGCACTTTTGCCCCACGCCACTCCTGGGAGTCAGCAGCAGCATATGCAATGAATGATAATCATCCCCTACCCCCAACCTCTGGAATGTTCATGTGGCGACGTACCTTTTGATGCGCGGGGGGTTGCGTGGCTACAACCAAGTCCATTCACATGGTTGGTGGAAAGTGTGCACTTTTGCACCACCACCACGCATGGTGTCTGCAGGGAAAATAAGCAATGAATGATGGACCAAATCCCATACCCCCAACATCCTTGGAATGTCATGTTCATCGTACCGTTTGATGTGGCGGGGGGTTGCGTGGCTGCAACCAAGTCCGTTCACATGGGTTGGTGGAAAGTGTGCACTTTTGCATTACACCACTCCATGGTGTCTGCAGAAAATACGCAATGAATGATGGACATCCCATACCCCCCAACATCTTGGAATGTTGATGGCGACGTACCTTTTGCTGCGCGGGGGGTTGCGTGGCTACAACCAAGTCCATTCACATGGTTGGTGAAAGTGTGCACTTTTGTTCCACGCCACTCCTGGAAGTTAGCAACAACTGTGAAATGCATACTTGACGTCCTAGATCTTTCAGAATCAAAGGATGTTCTGGCAACTTCCCTATGGTGCGCGGGGGTATGCTTGTCTATAGCCAAGTCCATTCACATGGTTGGTGAAAAGTGTGCACTTTTGCCCCACGCCACTCCTGGGAGTCAGCAGCAAATATGCAATGAATGATAATCATCCCATACCCCCCAACATCTTGGAATGTTCATGGCGACGTACCTTTTCATGCGCGGGGGGTTGCGTGGCTACAACCAAGTCCATTCACATGGGTTGGTGGAAAGTGTGCACTTTTGCACCACACCACTCCATGGTGTCTGCAGAAAATACGCAATGGATGATGGACATCCCATACCCCCAACATCTTTGAATGTTCATGGGGACGTACCTTTTGATGCGCGGGGGGTTGCGTGGCTACAACCAAGTCCGTTCACATGGGTTGGTGGAAAGTGTGCACTTTGCATTACACCACTCCATGGTGTCTGCACAAAATACGCAATGAATGATGGACATCCCATACCCCCCAACATCTTGGAATGT